>OZ032120.1:3269832-3294832 GCA_964026355.1 Pseudorhiza aurosa
ACAGCATGAGTGATACGCATGCCGGGAAGGGTACTGCTACTCCAGATTATTATTTTTACTATCAAGGTAAGAAGAACTTGCGCAACATCACCTTGTAACTGCATTGTTGATTATTAATTGCTTCAAGGTGATTGAATCCGTATCTCTTGGTTGATACCACTACTGGGTTCACCAACATTGTGCCCTTTGTTCCAAACTGGTGCCTGCTCCAGCTTAGGTTGTGTTTATCCACCTTCGACTCATTCTCAAATGGGTAGGGACAGTATTGTAAAGGAATTATATCCAAGGCCGGGTAAAAGAAGACGTCTTTTCATTCTGTCACTTTCCTTTCGTTCATGTGTTACAGCTGTGGTGCTTCGTCGCCGCTGTCTGCTGGTGGTTTACTGTTCCGTATTCAATTTTAGTAACGTAGACCAGCCCCAATTAGAATCAGCCTCTTGTATGCCTTCTACCTGACATCCGTAGGTAGATTTTAGGGCACTGGGAATACATGTTTCTTTTGCAGTGCTCCAGGCCTTTCACTATGATTGTGGTCCCCTTGCCTAGAATTACAGTAGTCAAGGATTCTCCTCTCTCAAAGTGCGATTCAAGTTGGAGATGGGCTCGAACCACGGACCATTGTATCTTTGAAAAGTGCCTTGCTACTGAGTTATGCTCCTATCTCGAATCAACACCTATCTCGAATCCTATCTTGAAACAGCGATTGAAAATGGTGAAGTTATTTGCTGCCGTTGCTGCACCTGTTCGCATGATTAATACCTATTTCGATCCGATTTTAACAATTTTTATATCATAAGCGAGTTGTTGCATTTAATTTACGCTTCTCGATCATTTCTGCTCCAGCCAAAGATGGGCAAAACATTTTCTTGCAACCTGTGAATGTGAGGTGTCTAGTCCACGAATATGGAAGCTTGCAAACGTGCCCCGAGTATATATCAGCACAGATAATCGACATCGAAACTCACACTATGACCAAGGTACTTCATCTTGACGTGTGCTGTTGCTCAATTATTTTCAGCTTGATTGCCAATCTAACTCATTTTTTGCTGATATAATGTTTGACAGGGTATCTCGTAGAGCTAACAAGTCACGCTCGAGAGATATCCAACCGGTAAGTGACCTTTTAGCAGGAACCCTCCATCAAGTAAAAAACGGTCCCTAAAAAACAATAGTCTCTAAAAACGGTCCTATAATTAGGCTTGTGTCAGATGGTAACTGACGGCGTACTGGCTTGGTATAGTTTCGTAGTTACGTAGTGACGTCATCAGGCCATTTCTTTCTGAGAAGATTCATCCGGTTGTGTAGCGCGTTGATTTTCGAAAGAGAATTTAGAGCTTGGAGTGCAAGACATTCGATGAAGTTTCTGCATTTATGGTGTTCGCTGAATTGTACCTTCACCCATGTAACCACTCATGTCATCTCTAATTTTCCGTACTGTGATAGGGATTATGAGAAAAGCTGTCGTTCTTTCGCAACGTTTTTCGAAGTAGTATGTGTTTCTTCTTTTTCAGGAGCTAAGAAAGCGCTTCCGTTATCTCTCCCATCTTCCACTGTACTGCGAATTCACGTTTTGCGAGCTGATGATTAGACCCCCTACTCTGTCAAGAGAAACACTGGGAAAGTTTGCGAACGAATTTTACGAAAGGAAAATGACACGACAACGGAAGAAGCGTGAAGAAAGGAAGTTGGAAAGAAAGATCGAGAAGGCTCGCACGATGGACAGTTTTGGGAGAGGTGATTTTGATTTAAAATGTACCATATTTATACAGGATTGCCTGCATTTTCAGTAAAGATTTACTACTTTAACTAAGGGTCCTGCTTAATCGCTTTAAGTCACTATATATGTGATCATCTATCGATCAAAAACATCTACTGTTTAAAAGACCTCTGTTTCATTTCTAGCCTAGATTAGAAAATTCTAGATGTATTTTCGCCCAGGGTTGTAGAGTTAGATTTACTGAACTTGGGTTAAGATTATGCAAGCGTAGAGGACTCCTTATTGATTACGATATGGTATAAGCTACATACCTATGTAAAGTAAGTACACATATTAAAAATGTTGTTGAAATCTTGAGAGTGATCTAAGCTGAAATCTTCCCTCTTCCGTTTGCTTATTGTACTTGAGAGTGATCTAAGCTGAAATCTTCCCTCTTCCGTTTGCTTATTGTACTTGAGAGTGATCTAAGCTGAAATCTTCCCTCTTCCGTTTACTTATTGTACTTGAGAGTGATCTAAGCTGAAATCTTCCCTCTTCCGTTTGCTTATTGTACTTGAGAGTGATCTAAGCTGAAATCTTCCCTCTTCCGTTTGCTTATTGTACTTGAGAGTGATCTAAGCTGAAATCTTCCCTCTTCCGTTTGCTTATTGTACTTGAGAGTGATCTAAGCTGAAATCTTCCCTCTTCCGTTTACTTATTGTACTTGAGAGTGATCTAAGCTGAAATCTTCCCTCTTCCGTTTGCTTATTGTACTTGAAAGTGATCTAAGCTGAAATCTTCCCTCTTCCGTTTGCTTATTGTACTTGAGAGTGATCTAAGCTGAAATCTTCCCTCTTCCGTTTGCTTATTGTACTTGAGAGTGATCTAAGCTGAAATCTTCCCTCTTCCGTTTGCTTATTGTACTTGAGAGTGATCTAAGCTGAAATCTTCCCTCTTCCGTTTGCTTATTGTACTTGAGAGTGATCTAAGCTGAAATCTTCCCTCTTCCGTTTGCTTATTGTACTTGAGAGTGATCTAAGCTGAAATCTTCCCTCTTCCGTTTGCTTATTGTACTTGAGAGTGATCTAAGCTGAAATCTTCCCTCTTCCGTTTGCTTATTGTACTTGAAAGTGATCTAAGCTGAAATCTTCCCTCTTCCGTTTGCTTATTGTACTTGAGAGTGATCTAAGCTGAAATCTTCCCTCTTCCGTTTGCTTATTGTACTTGAGAGTGATCTAAGCTGAAATCTTCCCTCTTCCGTTTGCTTATTGTACTTGAGAGTGATCTAAGCTGAAATCTTCCCTCTTCCGTTTACTTATTGTACTTGAGAGTGATCTAAGCTGAAATCTTCCCTCTTCCGTTTGCTTATTGTACTTGAGAGTGATCTAAGCTGAAATCTTCCCTCTTCCGTTTACTTATTGTACTTGAGAGTGATCTAAGCTGAAATCTTCCCTCTTCCGTTTGCTTATTGTACTTGAGAGTGATCTAAGCTGAAATCTTCCCTCTTCCGTTTGCTTATTGTACTTGAGAGTGATCTAAGCTGAAATCTTCCCTCTTCCGTTTGCTTATTGTACTTGAGAGTGATCTAAGCTGAAATCTTCCCTCTTCCGTTTGCTTATTGTACTTGAGAGTGAGAGAATTCAATTCGAGAGTTCTTCACGCAATAGGGTTGCAAGTTGAAATTCAGTTAAGGCTCTGTCTGATTTATAATTCATTCAGGTTCACGCAAGTTCGTCTGTTTAGATTAGATCCACATCAGCTCTAACCTTAACTTTCGAAAATATAAATCATACAAACAAGCAGATGTGACCCCGGGTGTGCCCTGAACCCGGGACTTTTACCAAAATAGACATTCTCTATCTCCTCTGAAACCTGTCCCGCAATTCACACATGTTCGCCGTATTTTTTCAGTTCTTGATTTCGAACCAGAAGCTACCAGCGTTGATCTGCAGAGCCTCGAAGACTTTCCATCACAGATTGGTTCTGTCTCTCCAGATGGCCCTATTGTTTCTCCACCAACAGGAAGGAATGAGTCTTGGGGCGTTTCATCGTTTGCAAAAGCTCTGCAGAAGTCAACCCACACTCCAGTTCAAAGGAAGGAGGAAAGTCGACCCAGGAAAGTTTCTGAAACAAGTAAGTAGTGCTACCTTTATCCCCTCGTCACTTCTAATGAATGGAAAAGCTTTCATACAGAAAAACATCTTTTTTCTTTAGCCTACATGTGCCGCTCGAAGCTCCGGGAACTGAGAAAATTTTGCGTAACGGACGAGAAAGGAAAGTTTCCATGACAGAAGCACTGTCAATTTCAGGACTAAAAAATGGGCAATCGTTGCAAAATTTGCTATTGAAAGAATCGTACCTGCTACATTGAAATTACGGGTGCCTTTTCGTCCTCCGATTCGTGTGCTCGGAGATCTTCAGTTGGAATCAAATAGATTGCTGTTCATTCATTGATTCATTCATTCATAATCATTATTTAAAGTCGGTGTTTACATAGTTTGTGGAATGAAAACTAATTAAAACCAACTATTTACAATATAATTTACAACTACGTCTAAAGAAAAATAATAAATACACAAGCTACGTAACGTGATGGTTTGCTATTTACAAATTTTGCAATTGCATTTTTTACCCATCCATGTTTTGATCTTTGTTTTAAAGCTTGCAACAGTTGGTGGCTCCTTTATTTTATCGTTAAGACTGTTCCACAGTGAGCTCCTGTTGCTGTGAACTGTTATTTTCACGTTAACACGTTGCTCTGGCTACTGTGTCAACTACCAATGTGTGTCAACTACCAATATGCACAACGTGCAGACTGTATAATTATTTTAACAATGGCTGCTGTAAAACATCAAACCAATCGCAAAAAGGAAGATAGGGGGAGCATTATCCATCAATGGCTGCTTTTCAGTCTTACCGTCTTTTTTTCATAGATTGGGTAAGTGCTGTCAAGGGTACCAGTGATCCTTTAGACGAAGATTATGTTCCAGTGCCATCTTTTGCATCGGCATTCAGTGAGGCATTTAGTTCTGCGTTGGAAAAACGGGACGCCGCAGGTGAGAATTCCGCAAGTCAAAAAGTGAAAAGGAAGAAGCAGAAGGGGAAGAAGTTGCTTTTTACGACAAGCAATGGACCGAAGTACTCTTAGTTTGCAATAGTGCAAGTAGCTGGTGTCGCTGAGTTTAGATTAGATTATTATGTCTGGTAGTTATGATATCCATTGTAAGAACGGTTCTCCAACTTGATCAAGCATTACCACGTGTCATTATTGCGTAGACGAGCAGTCTCTTTTAGTAGTATATCTGCCATTCAGATTGCATGTACATTGTGCAAGGCTTGTTTATCAAACCAGTGATCCATTTGATATCGTGAATTAAACCGAAGCTTTGTCATTGCTTAGAGGCCATGGATTTCTCATATAAATCCCATCATTCTTTTAAACTTGCTTGTTTGCCTTCCTAGAATCAACGTGTCAATGCATGATGGAAAATGAAACTTTTACATCATGAATCTCAGCCACCTGTAAAGAAAAATCTTTTGTCTTAAAGAAAAACAGTCTATCAATTTGAAACTGATCCAGGTCTTATTCATGCTTCCGCGAAGTCTGAAATCCGTTTGAAATGGCGATTTTACCATTGCTCCTGTTACATACGGTTATTTTGCATGCGTCAACGTAACACTGATACATCTCTTCGATATTCATCAGCCTGTTTTCTGAATAGAAATGAAAGCTATCGTTCTCAAGTGGCGATAATTGGAACGTCCTGTCTATGGATTGCTTGCGACTCTTTTCTACACAAGTTGATGGTGCCTGTAAGAACTCTCAGGCAGTAATTCCAACTGCCCGTAATGACCTTCTTATCTTACTCACTTCACATTAAGAAAATGAAAGCTGCTGTATTTACGTGCAGACAATACAACGTGATAAAAGATTGACTGAGTTTTTCTCAGAATTATAAAGGTGATACGAGATTGTGGGTCTTACGATAATAATAGCTGGGAATGACTTAAGACACCTGTCACGCACTCATTCGGAAGTCATTTATTATTCATATAGACCTTGTCCAGACCATGAGGCAAGTAAGCATCCCAAGCAGTATAACAGTGAAGTCACCAGCATTGGACGGTTCGACGACATGGACACAACACTTCAGATCTCTCGATCTAACGATAGACTTGGGTTCTAATAACACACTTTACGGCCGCATCGTTACCAGAATGAGAATCTGCTAGGTAAGAGAAATACGCGAATACTTATCGCTCCTTGAATACGACTTGCTCATTCGTTTATGGCCTAATGCGTTCATAACAAGACGAGTCTTAATTGACGGAAGACCTTCTGCTTGTGTGATCTAATTCAGGCGATTACGTAATGCTGTTTGGAGAACGGTCGAGTGGAGTTGCCAACAGGCCCAGCTTTTTTTAGCTGCCAACTTATCTCATCACGTTGGTATGTTAATCATATGCTCAACTCGTATTGGCAGCCATAGACCGACACGCGACAGTTGCGTCATGCATTGTTAATACAGTTTGTACAGTGTATTAGGATCATTTAGGATTATACCCCCGGTTAAAAGGATATGTGAAGAGTCACGGAGGAGCTCTCTCTCTCTCTATCTCTCACTCCCTCTCACTCTCTCTCTCTCTCTCTCTCTCTCTCTCTCTCTCTCTCTCTCTCTCTCTCTCTCTCTCTCAGGGTCTCTCTCTCTCTCTCAGGGTCTCTCTCTCTCTCTCTCTCTCTCATCCTGTTGCCTGTTGGAGCAGTGACCCTTGAATCCATGCACTTTTCAGACTTGAAAGAGGGCAAGTTATAGAATTCTGAGGAGGAAGAAGGCAAAACGTTCCATAAAGTGCACATTCTCCGGATGAATGATGATTTGTGGGACAGAGTTCGTGGATTCGGTTGTTTAACTTTTAAAGGGTGTCAGTGGATCGAATTCCTGGTGTTCCTGATATGCCACAGAGCAACAGGAAGAATATCCCTGATCTCCTGAGAGCGGTTTTCGTATTATCATTACTATTTGAATTGTTATCCCTATTGCTTCTCTGAGATTTTCCCTAGATGTGAATGCAATTGTTTCTATATTCGCCCTATCTGTTATTCACTATTGCTTTCGGATTTTTCTGTTACAACCTAACTAGGTCAGCTAACCTGGCTAGATGATTTCAAGCCATCCAAGTGTTATGTGCAACGAATCAATGGGAATACGAACGAAGTCTTTCCATGACTGTTGTCATTACTTGCTCTCGTCATCATTATTTTTATTATAAGTATTGCTAGTACTGTTATCATTCTTATTTCACGAGACTTTAGATGCACTTCTGATGTATCTTCCTTCCACTCGTGACATTGAATCAACACACTGATTCTATACTTTCGCGTTGCTGATGATGCACGCCAAGCATGCCGCTGCGCTGCAGACATTCAAGTTTCTTCTTTGTACGATGAATTAGAACAGAGCGAGTTCTGTCTGGTGTTACACCCGCTTTCAGGACTTACCCGAGCGGATACCACAATTCCGTAGTGGTTTGTTTACTTCTTGGCTGTGTCATTTAACGTTAATATCAACGGCAGCTTGAAGAAAACAGACCATACTGAAGAGGTTTTAGTGCCACCATTTCAAGGTTCTTTCGTACATTCATTTTTATACATGCAGTATGTCATAATTACACAAGTGGCCATTTTAAGGTTAATCTGGTGGGGATTTTCTTCTTTAAGCGGGGCAATTCGTAATCTAAAGATCTATCAGAACGAGCCATTTTCAATATCTGGTTGTGATGTCTTCTCGTGTTATCCCAAATCACCGACAATATCTCCCAATTTCCCCAGTATAATTGGCAAAGTTGAACTGACCATGCTATTTGGAAATAACAGTAGGCGTTCTCCTCAAGAGATGGCAAACCTTTGAATTGAAGGTAACTATAGAAGGAGATTTGAAGGCCATTATGCTGATTAAAGATGTTTTGGCCTAAGCGGTGAATAGCATGTACAGCAATATGACGCAATAAGATAGCCTTATGAAGGAGGTAGCTGCCGGCAGAATGTATTCAATAAGGAATTTGTGTGTCTGAAGCGAACAGATGCCAGCTTTTATCCCGTTTACCATAAAGTTTTACAAGATTTCGAACGCTGCCAAAATCTTTGTAGAAGACCTGAGAACTGTTGATAACCATTGCTTTAGATTTGTTGATGCATCCTGCCTAGCTCACGAACGTAGATCTTAGGAGACTGAGCAGCTATTTCTTTACTGACATGATCTTATATTTGGTTGCTTGCGATTTGGCGCAGTTTCTTGTGCCAATACCCGGAACAACAGAGAGGTATTTGCTTCCATCAGCCCAAAGTTAAATTCAAGGTCAGGGTGTTGCCAAACCACCACTGGCCCTACGTACTATAATAGGAATTGAATTGATAAAAGGTGACAAAATAGTAATGATAATAAAGATTATGACAATTATGATAGTTTGGTGTTAGGATAGCTCAGTGGTGAGATTCTATCACATTGATCCTATGGTCAGTGGTTCGAATCCATCCTCAGCTTAACGTTTACTTGGAGTTCGGAGAGCCGCCAACTCTCTGTACATCCAGGCGTATGAATCCAGAGGTATCGTCTCGTATCGAGATGAAGGACATTGCTTGATAAGCAAAAAAGCTTCTCGGTGTCCAAATGTCTACCTTTGACATTTAGGTAGAATATCATGCATAAAAAATGATAGTTTGTCAATACTGATAGACTTCTAAATTGCGCCATCTACCTAGAAGTATCAAAAGTTCTTTGCATGAATTTCATGATGCTAATAATATGATAGTAGAAGCAGCATACCAATAAGGTTGAAGTTTGTAAAAATCGTACTTGTTTGAAATGCTTTTAAAACAAACATGCTTTAAAGCTTCATTAAGAAGCAATTTTTCGTAAAGTGCATTTCTCCAAAAATACCAGGAGAGGCACTTGTGATCCTCATCGTCAGTAGGCCTGCTCCACCCCACTGCTGTTCACAAGATGTCCTTTATTAGAAACTGTACAGTCATGTTTCCCAAAATCAAGAAGCTTTTGACAAGGTTTGACGGGGTTAAAGAATTAAGCAATTCACTGTTATTTGATCAAACTTTCAAACTTGAATTTGCTTCTGAGCACTGTAAGCGACAAGGCCAATGCCATATTAGTCATCAATAACATTAGACCAGCACATCTGGAGGTAAAATGCTTGCGAAGGATTCTTGCTGACCAAAGCCCCTTGAGAAATAGATTCGACTGTGAAGAGGGACCTGGGGCTAACAAAGTTTCCCAACTTAAGCCTTCACGCTACGAATTTCGCTAAAAAATTTCTAGAAATTCAGCATTTATTTTCGAAGTAATAAGCGTAGCTCAGTAGGATACACAGGTGCAAAATTTAAGACTGTATTTCATTCAGCAATTTGTGCGATTATATGCCTATATCAAGTCATTTTGACAACCATAAACGTGCTTTTGTTGATATCGTAGACAGAAGGACCCGATCATATTCCAAGAGACCAATGTCCAAAGAATCAAAAATGCCAAGGTATGTTTAAAGTATACAATTCACACACTGTACACAGCTGCATACGTAATCTTTTAGTGAGTTGTGTTGGGGAAAGGCCACAGTGGCCTATATAAGGCCTCAACAATGGAAGAAAGAAGAAATTGAAAGGCTAATAGGAGAGGAAGATGACATCAAGTTTATTGATCTTAGATTTGAAAGAGAGCAATTTGTAGGATTCAGGAAAGGAAGAAGAAGGCAAGACCCTCCACAGACTGCATGCTCTTGGAATGCATGATGATTTATGAGATAGATTTCGCTAAGACATTGCTAAGGAAACCACACTGTCTCTTGGCAACGTAATGCATCTTCCAAAGTCACGTCGGGTATCGTTCAGTGCTAAGACATTTTCACGAATAGGAAATATATCTATGGAAAGCTACTGGGAAAAAGGATTCGTAGAGCTAAATTGGTTTCCCTCTGAATGTATTCAGTTCCGACGAAGAAGTCCCATGCGAGAAACTTTCTCTCTGCATTCTGGGATTCCTGCGAAGGCCATGAATACGAGGCAGAGCTACGAAATGATCCAACGGTCAATTCAACTTTCTGTTATATTAGTCAAGCTTTGGGTCTCTGGATTTTTGACGAATGTGTGATTACAAAATGGGCAGCTTTCATGCAGCAGTACGATTAACGATTAAGGCTCTCTATACGAGCATGGAAAATTGGAGACAATCTTGAAAGCGATATTTTTCAGGTGTGCAATAATGTTAAAGGACCCTTTTAGTTTCTATACCGTTTAGTTTTAGTTTCCCATTAAGTTATACTGGCTACTAGCCCCCCCCCCAGAGGACCAAGGCCACCCCTGGCACATCTACCCCCAACCCCCTTCCCTTACCACTGTCCCAAGGGTGTTTCGTTACTGTCTTGAGTTGAGTTTTACACGTTCACATTTATTCATGGAACACATTTTCTCAGGATACACCGTCAGTGTTAAGGAGGTCACTGACCCAGGGGCATTTATGTATAGAGGCTGATAGATAAAAACTCAATTAAAAAAATAGTAAGCCTTGCTAATAATCTTTTGTTCTGACCCGAGGCCCATAAAACCCTCCCCACGGTTCCTTACATTTTGAAATATGATCTACGCTACAGGGGGGTATTATTCAAACATGTTTTCCATGAGATTCAGAAGATAAATCTGAGTAGCCTTAGATCTTTATACTGAGCCCCTGCATCACCCTTTGATCCAGGGATGTAGGAAGCGTCTAAAAAGTGGAGGGGCAGGTCAAAAAAGGGCACGTTCGAAAAATATTGAAGACCGATGATAAAAACGTCTGACCACAGGTAATGCAAAGTTAATGAAAACAATGCTGACAATAATCCTAATAGAAAGCCTTGATTACAAATATCATTTTGGGTCTTATCTTACGTTGATAATTTGGGCAGAAGAATGATTATGCAAAGGGGCACTTTTGGACAGTTTTCCAAAAAGTGGCGGCCATTGTCCATCTGGCCCCCCGGCACTACATCCCTGCTGTGAGCCGCGGGTTGATTCGTAACCTACTTGGGAAGAACTATTCACGGGCAAGGAAAGGGTATATCCTGGATTACCAAATTAGAGGTGTTCTCAAATACAATCCAAGTCAGGGTGATGCATTGTTGTCAAAACAAAGGTATATCTCATCCTCGCACAAGTCAACCACTAGGCAGCAAATTTATTTGAGATACACCGTCTCAGCTTGCCCTTAGTTCTCCGCATATTTCACGAAATAACTGAGAACGTGCTCAAAAAAGCCAAACATTATTCACAGCAAGTGCTTAAAAAAGCCAGCCTTTATTGCCGGGAAAAGGTCACACTGCTTTTAAACGACTTGCTAATATGACAAGCAAGCAGAGGTAAATAGGCCTACTATGTTATTGTTTGATGCTTTGTGAACTTAATCCTTTTTGCCTCTATCTAAATCAATCACGCTGCTCATCATCTTTGTTCCTATCAGGCTACTGAGAACTGATGACATACGTCGATATTTGCAAGAGAAGAAGGACGAAATCAAGGAGAGAAGTCGAAGATGGAGTGTGTGCTCGGACGCAAGCGACAACAGCATTCAGAGTAACTCGTCGATAAGGTCGCTGCCTCAGTACAGCAGCTACAGGTATTTAAACACGTCAAGCTTATATCAAACAAAAGTAATTTCTGCCATCGTCTATCGTTAAATGGAAATAGTTGCCATGAGGTGTTTAACTGAAACAGGCCGAATGAAAGGGGCCAGGGAATGACCTCAACGTTTCGTCAGACAGCATGATGCCATTTTCTGTGGTTTCCGGGGATAACCTGAATCAATAACCTAACGACCACTGGTCTCCGTGAAACCCAGTCAAAGAAGGGACAAGCAGAAAAATCCAAGGACCACTCGAAATACAATATTTTGTCTGACTTCTTTGTAAGATTTTCTGTTAAATTATATTTGCTACCTGGTCCAATATCTATTTTGATAAAATCCCTTATTTTCTATTTCTGTGATTAAGCCTAATGTATCCCCCTGCACCAGTGGTGAAGTTTCCCTTCGTTCTCCATAAGTTAACACAAGACGCGAACTGATTCCTGGAGCTCTTAATTTCAGGGAGATTCCCATTGCTTATAGCAACCAGTTTCTGTTGCAAAAAACCTAACTTCATAGTTTTTCTAGAATCTATGTAGGAAATGTATGTAGGAATTTCATGTAGGGATTTCAGTATCCATCGCATCCTCGCATTGCATGGCTAAACTATGTGGCCTCTTCAGTCCATCATAATAATCCGGAATGCGGTTTTTGGTTGATCCATAATATCAAAATGCTGTTATTGACAAGGAAAATCTACATTAAACCATATATTTTTTGATTTCCTGCACTCTGAGGAGTATAGAGATACTCGGTCCTGTTCAGTATCGCTGTAGGTGTAGGTGTATACTTTCTTTTGAAGTCATAGCCCCATAAAAATGATACCTGCATGACGCGAGAGGATAGCTTGGAATTCAAGTTGTCCGTACTGGAGAGTCCCATTCGTTCGCTTTATGCAAGTATCACTCTCGATGCATTTACAGCAGTTTCCGAGACGTTGCTTATTTCGCACGGTGGTTAGTTGCGTCATTAAACGACATTTTTTTGCCCACAAAACATCGATAAGAGAACCAACAGTTAGTTTTTTCCTGTGGCCTCGATATGGGTCCGCCAACAAAATCAGTTGTGTTGCGATGATTCAACATTGCAAGTTATATTTCGTGCTCTAGGTATGTTTATTTGAGCTCAGCTTGCTCCTTCTTTGCTTCTCTGAATTCAGTTGCATGCCTTTCAGCTTTAAAGTTTCAATTGAATTGTTAGCCTCTCCTTTAGACGTACGAAGTTTACCAGGGCAAAGTAGGAGGTGGCCTTGAGGTTTTGGCGTAGACATGGATCATAGGCCTAAACGTATCCATGCAGTGCTTCGTTGGAAACCCGAGCAACTTCATCAATCTTTTATTACCTACAGTGAGTTTTTGTCCACCATTTACGTTACGACTCGAATTTCTGGGCTGTTGTATGAAGTTACAGCTTTTTGTGGTAGACATAGCGAGCCAAGTTGTTTACAAGAATGTGGTTTGATTTTTGAGGTTAGGCCCAACAAATCTTTGATCTTCTTACTAGGGCATTTTCCTCAAAAGGATCATTGAACAATATGAGTGGTTTACCAACACCAAAGTCCAAGTCTCCGAAAATTGTGGCAAGGGGTGGAAAAGATGCCACGCAAAATGGCAGGTCATCTGGTATGTCAACTCCTGGTTCTGTTTCGAGGGAAAATTCCTTCACTAAGTCACACCTTCCCCTTATGAAGAGGGAGATTTCAACTCCAAACATGAGACAATCTTCATCTCAGCTGAAGAGGGAATCATCTATACCACATATAAAGAGAGAGTCTTCTACACCACAGTTAAAGCGGGAGTCATCCACCCCGCAAATAAGACGGGAGGCAGCCAAAACATTATCTAAAGTTCCATCAACGCCATCCTCATTGAAAAGAGAAGGCTCTGCATCGCAAATTAAAAGGCCAGCATCAACAGGTATCAAGCCAAGGGGATCCAGTGCCAGTTTGGAGGATGCATTTAGAGTTGGGGACAGAGTCAATATTACAGGGACCACCAAAAATGGTGCTATAGAGTTTATTGGAGAAACCAGATTTGCAAAAGGTATGAAAGCATTCTTTGTTGTGCTGGTTTGATAATGATTGTTAGGAGTTTTGTGAGCTTCTATTGTTGACTTGTGCTCTAGTCAACAATTGTTGAAGCCATAGCTTGTGCCTTTGTGAATCTGTAGATTGTCTACTGGTTTTTACCTCACATTGATGGTTTGGCCCTGCATGGGCGAGTGTTTGTCTGCATCCACATCACATATAATAGTCTGAGGAGGATGCTCCATTTTAACATCCAGATCCTTATGGATAGGATATACATCCCATATGTGACCACTGAATTCATTGAATATCTCTAAATGATAAAGAGCTGTTCTATAAGCATAGCTGCAAAGTTTCAAAAAGAATCCACCCACAGATTCTTGGTAGGAAGCATAAAAAAGGTTGATAGAAGCATATATTTCAAGGTATGAAAATGCTAATAACCAAAGTCTAGCAGAGTGCAGAGAAGGGTGTTGGAAATGGTTGTCCCAAAGTACCAGTTGTTGTAATGGTTTGGTTTTTCATATCTTTTGTGGGTGAAAAAACTGTACCTCTGTCCAAGCTATGTCCCGATAGGACGATTAACTTCAAGACATTTTCCACAAGCTTGTGCTCTGTGCTTCAAAATTTCTCTAGTGGTGTATACTTTCATTATAGGTGAATGGGCTGGCATCATCCTTGACACACCAGTCGGAAAAAATGATGGGACAGTTGCTGGCATTAGGTACTTCCAATGCCAACCCAATTATGGTGTTTTTGTCAAGGTCGAAAAGCTGCAAAAAATTGCTGATGAGACAGACAACAAGCCTCAAACCGGAGTTTCAACAACTGTAGATCGCTTCAAGGCTGTTGATAGAACAAGTACGCCAGTGCGAGCCCCAGACAGTACAGAGATCCCCAAAGATCTGTCTGTTGGGGATCAAGTCTCTATTGGTGATACCAGAACTGGTATGTTACGTTACCTTGGAGAGACAGGATTTGCGAAAGGCATTTGGTGTGGTGTTGAACTGCAGGAGCCTGTAGGAAAAAATGATGGTGCTGTGGCTGGCACTAGGTATGTCAATTCTACATGGTCCTAATGTATCATCTCAATTTAAGACTACTGCAGAGAGGCTATTGAAATAAGACATGTTTTGTCTCTTTCAATATATTTTGCCAGATGCAGCTGTCTTTGCTTCACTTGTGGCATGAAACTTCATATCATTCTGAAAACCAGTTTCGGTAACCAGTTTTGTGAGAAAAATCCAGAATCTACAGCAACAGGCACATAAGGATTCCAACTTAATGCTGGTTCATTAATTTTGCTAGAATTATACATGATGTGGTGATGTGGTGATGTGGTGGTGTGGTGATTACTTAGTGTTGATTATTTAGTGTTGATTATTTAATGTTGATTATTTAGTGTTGATTATTTAGTGTTGATTATTTAGTGGTGGTGTGGCTGAGTGGTTAAGGGACAGTGTTTTGAATCTTGTGATGTCTACTGGGGCGGGTTCAAATCCCCTCCTCAACACCACTAACTACAAGCCAACAGTCAACTCAGCTGTGTATCCTTATGAGGTCAGTAATTGAGTACTCTGAAGTAACTCTGAGGGCACAAGTACTGGACACACATTGATAAAAGTTAATCTAAAGCTGAAGTGTTTCATCCAGTATAAAGTTTTGTCTTTATTTATGATTCATTTATTTATGCCTATAGACCGCTAATCTATGGCTTTCGTTTCTTCAGATACTTCCAGTGTGAACCAAAGTATGGCTTATTTGCGCCAGCCCACAAAGTAAAAAAGATTGCCAGTGAGACAAGTGGGCCAGCAGCAGTGCCTGAACAAAGTGAAAATGATTCTCCAAGAGTAGAGCTCCCAGTTGAAAAAGAGGTCATCTCAACCAACCTCACTGTAAGCCTATTTCTGTAAACATAGTACTCAAGTGCAAAATTTTGACCTATGGGGAAACTGAGTTTCTACTCAAGAGGATTTTTGGTAATTTGGAAAATTGGGTTAACCCAACCAAGGAGATATGTCAAACTGTATTAATGAATGACCTGGAAAACTCATGATACACCTTATATTAGAGACAACTTTGAAAAGAGCATGCCTGGCACAAGAGAAGTGGAGATCAGCACTACGCACCAGAAGCATTTCTTAGCTGGGAAAAGTGGAAAGAGAAAGATTGGATCCAGGGTGAATAGGAGTGCATGGCTGCCACTGTTTGAAATGCTTGAATTGTCCCATTTTATTTTGAGAAAGCCCTTTTTGGTGCCAATTATTGATTGTTCTTTGAATTTCTTTCTTTTTATCTTTGTTTTTCTTGCTCTTTCTCAGCCCCTCTTACAAGCAATATCAGCCAAATGCCGTCTCTTAATCTTTCCCAATTGTTTTCATTCTTAAAGGAAGTGCTTTGTTGCCAGACATACATTTTTGTAGGGAAAATATCAGCTTAGACTCCTTATTTTCAGTTAGAATTACAAGCATATCAATTTGTGATTCCTTTTCAGCCAGCTCCTGTACCAAAAAGTGCTCTCCCATCAAAATCGCAATCAGATGGAGCCCTTGATGCAAAATTCACATCCCAAATTGCTACGTTACAGGTACAGGTTTATCCTAACTTTGCCAGACATGTCATATTTAATTATATTAGATTTTTCTTAATTGAATACTTGGTGATTTTACACGAGGCATAACCAGTAAGGAGGTGACATAAAATCATCAGGCTTGTTGCTATTCATGAATTTATCAGGATTTTGCTAAATTGTTTGATGCAAGCTTCTTTTCATTTGAATTTTTTGTATTAGGCATCTACCACACGATACTGATTTAGATTCAACATCTTAGGATCAATTAAGCTGAAACCTTCTAGTTATTCCTAACTTTGTTAAAAAAAATTCATCCTTCAAATCTAAGATCAATAAACTAGCCTTTTGCTTTCTTTTTTCTTCCATTGTTGGGGCTTTGCATAGGCTACCACGGCCTTTCCTTAACATAATTTACTAAAAGAAAAAAAACTTTGTGTTTTGGATGGCATGTTGAGATCTTTCAAAGATGATAGTGAATTATAACATAAAACTATGAATTAGATTTTTTGATGGCAACTGTGTCATGGATATTGCATTCTTAAGATGTATTCTGATGACCGCAACTCCAAAGTTTTTGTGGTGTCTTATGCTTTCTGCATCGTCCTCTTCAATGGCTGCCACAAGTAAATTATTTTTAGCACGTGGCACTCTTACTTTCTTAGATGATCTATTAGTAGAGGTTTTTTATTTGTGCTTTAGATGCAACTGCAGGAACGTGAAAATGAGATAAAGGGCCTGTTGAAAGAGCGAGAAAATGACCGTGCCGAGGCCAACATTATGTTGGAACAATTTCAACAGGTAGAGTTTTCAATGCCATTTTTTGGGGATGGTAGCAGAGTGAAGGGGGGTAAGAGGGCAGGAGTTTATAAAGGACAGAGGGAATTTCAGAGGTACAGAACTAGATAAACTGTATTGATATCTATTATATTTTCATTACTAGGTGGAGCGCTTAAACAAAACATAGATGTTCTCGAATGGATATTCCAATTAAAACTAACTCATGACATAGCTAAATAGAAGTCACAGGGTGTCCATATCATGACATAAAAATATCTTGACAGTGAGAGGAAAACCAAAGGGAAGGTTATTAACTATTTTACTGTTTTGCAAGTCTAGAAGATGAATGGCAATCACAGTCAAGTTTTGTACCAAGCTGATTTTCTGTTTGCCACAACAGAATTCTGGAAATTTTTAGTTTTTGCTGTGATTTTTTTCAATTTTTGTCATTCAGAGTGAGAACAAGTTGACATCTTTGCGAATAAACCATGACAAGGTAATGCTTTAAATTTGCTTATGTCCAGCATTTGTGATTTTCATACCTTTGGTGTAGTGGTTAAGCACACAGACTCATAACACAGGGGTTGTGAGTTTGAATCAGAGGGGGAATGAGTACTCAGAAGTAACTCTGAGGGCACAAGCACTGGACACACATTGATAACAGCTAATCTAAAAGCGGAATTGTTTCATCCACTATAAAGATTTGAAATCATTGTTATTATTTTTCGTTTATTTAATCCTGCATGTGTCATAATGATAACAGCATGGGTGAGGAAGGCAGCAGCAAACCACCTCATCAAATGCACTTATCCAGAGAAGACTGAGGGCCCTTTCTCTGGTTTCTGCTACACTCAAAATCAAGTATTTAACGCATTTTTATATGTTTAGAAAGTACCTAAGTGGCAAAGGGACTTGGTCAGTGACTGAATGATCAATGTTTCAAATCCCGCCCCCAGCTTGACTTTGAATTAGAGTGAAGGAAGTCACCATCTCTATAATTCTAGGCGTAGGAATCACATGCTTTTTTCACATTTCAAGGGAATAACAGGACACTGCTCATTCATTAAGTGTAGCATCTCAGTGTCCTAAAATCTACCTTTGAGTGCTAAGTAGATCACATAGTGCAAAATTTGCTGTTTTTTGCACCAAAATTGAAGGGCCTCTCCTGTCAGAATGACTACCAGCTCTGCCTAATGTTGCGATTTTTCAGAAAATTAGTAGAGTATTAAAAGACTTGCTATGGTTAATTCACTATCGTACGCCCATCGCCATTCCAAAGCTCCCTACGACAGCAATATGCAACAACAGCAACACACCGCATTAAGACCACCAGAGGCTGAACTCATTCACACTCTTTCCAAGTTTCACTGCCTACTCCACAAACTCTATCCCAAATTATAATTAATCCCAAGAACGTGCAATTTATGGAACATCTTGCCTTCTTCTTTCTTTCTCGAATGCTACAATTTGCCATCTTTCAAATCTAAGATCAGCAAACCTGATCTTATCTCCTTCTTATGTTAGCCTTTCGCCTTCTTCTTTCTTCCTTTGTTGGGCTTTGCGTAGGCCACCATGGCCTTTCCTCAACATAATTCACTATGTAAAAAACCCATAGCAGTAACAAAACTAGCAATAATATAAACATTTACAGTTTTAACAGTATTATATATGTTTTATTTTATTAATTTTTATTTTAGCTTTGATTTAGAAATTTTATTCACGGCAGAATATTGTATGCTATAGGATTGGACTATCAAATCCAATTTTTATGACTGTCACTGCATGGAAAGGGTAATTTCCAAGCCATAACTTGCTGTGCTTGCATCGATGTGTGGCGTAAGAACCAAGGAGTAGACACAGCTAAACATCTTATGCCTAATTTCTACTTTAAATTGGGTAAAAAGACCTTCGAATTAAAGCCTGATCATCTAAGTTGTACTATATTTCATCTCATCGCACTTCTTTTGCATTCAAAAAGGCTCTGAGGGAAAGCGACGAAGAAGTCAAAAGGTTGCAGTCTACCTTGAATGCACTAGAAAAATCAAAATCGTCAATTGACACTCAACTGGACGAAGAGCGAAGGTAGTTTCCTAATGCAGATACATGTAAAGACACAGTCATTTTCAGAAATTGTCCATAATCGAGAAGGTAGCTCAGTGGAGAGGTCCTTGCTCCGACATCCTATAATCAATAGTTTGAGCTTAATTTCCACTTAGAGTGAAGAGAGCTGCTGATCCCCTTCAATACCAGGCGTAAGAATCCTAAGGTTTTTGTCACTGTAAGACGATGCCCCAGTGGACCTAGCTTCTCGCGGTCGTAAGAATGTACCTATGGATGCTAAGTAGAATGCACGATAATTAGCTGATACACTTTAGAGTCGAATGTTAATTTTTGCAATCTTTTGCCATTGTGAAAGGCTTTATCAACGACGTTGCTGCGTAATGGAGTTTCAGTTAGAATCAATGCGTTTCTCAAATGCTTTTAAAAGTAGATTGATCGTTAAGATAAATTGCTTTCAATCAGCAATGAATGTCATGAAAATGATTGTAATTTTAATTTATGAGATGCAATTTTAATTTAGTGACGGCAAACAGGACTTCAGTTGCAAGCAGAATGATGATGAATTTTATTAGATTTTGCCAACTATATTGATCTTTTTTTCTTTGTTTGATTTTTTTCATGCTCTGGCTATATCTGTCTTGTTATTCATTGTATTCATGGTAACTTTATGCCCTTGTTCTTTTTATAGGAAGCTTGAAGACTTGCAGTTCCAACTTGAAGAGCAGATTGTAACAAAAGTACAACTTCTTGAATTATTTGGAATTCTTTCGCCCCGTACAATGTCAATTTCTGGAAAGAGTTCCACTCTCCCTTACTGCAAACACACCTTTTTGAATTGTTTATGACACGACATGATGCTAACCCGCAGGAAATTTCCTCCCTGAAGATTGTTTATCGAGGGACTGCCACTGTGTGCTCGCTCACTTTTGATTCTTTTTCACAGGAGCTGTCATCTGAAGTAGACAAGGAAGCCACGAAGCTTTTGGAAGAGCAACTCAATTCAAAGGATTCTGAAATCAAGCAACTGGAAAGCGAACTGGAAGCTTCCAAGGTGAAGGCTCAAGTTTCAGTCTGATTTCGTTGCCTTTGTAAAGGCCGGCGAATTGTATTTTCAAAGCTTTGTATCGACAGAAGAAGGGAGGTTGGGTCTTAAATGTCAGGATAGCTGAATGGTAAGACCCTTCCTCACTGATCCTGTGGTGAGATGTTTGAATCCACCCTTAGCTAAGCTTTCAATTAGAATGAGAAGAGTCTCTAACTATGGGTAATCCCCGGTGTTGGGATCACGAAGTGTTGTCACACCGAAATGTATTCTACTATTTGCCTTTTAATTCTAATTTCTCTGTGTCCATTTTTCATGAACCAATCCAAGACTTTAGCGTCCTGTCCGGTTAACTCATTGGGAGATCGATTTGTCTCCAACTGAAAATACTGCACATTTCTTATTCACGGTACTCCATACGACTTTTAGAGAAGTACGATAAAATTCATTATGTAAGCTGAAGATTAAAAGCAATTTTTTAGCACTGTGACTCCATGAAGAGTCAATCAGGGCAAATTTGCTTCCAAGATACTCAAAAGACTAAAAGCCATCTGCGTGTTGAGATATTGATTCTCGTTCCTAGATTTTAGCTTCAATCTCGTCTGAAGAGCTGTTCGTATTTTTCTATCACAGCAAGGTGAAGAAGATCTTCGAAATAAGAACAGTGACCTTGAATTCCTTGTGAATGAAACTAGCGAGCGAGAACAGCAATCTACCTACACACTAAGCTTGTTACAAGAGAAGCTGAAGGATTTCGAAACGGCATTAAACCTTGCCAAATCAGAATCAGACGACCAGGCATTGAGCCTGAATGAGGATCTGGTGAACAAAGAAGCAGAGTTGAATTCACTGAGGGAAGAGCTCAAGGCGAAAGAGGCAGCTAACTGTGAAATCGAATTTCAAATAAGGAAATACGTATGTAGAAGGAGATATATGCATTCATTTGATGCTTCTTCGTTTAATTGTTGTTTATTTCATTTCGCCACTTTAGAATTACGACCCCCTTCTATTATTTCCCATTTGGAGTGACTGGTCAAGCTGAAAAATTTCAGCAAATTGGCCTCATTTCAATGTTTACTTTGTTACACAGTATATACTCGGTTTCGAGGTTGCCGGAAGTCATTGACAGGGCTTTGAGTTTTTCTTAGTAAAGTGGATTTCTCAAAACATGCTAAATAGCATATTCGGGTAAAAGCTTTGCAGAAACGAGACATGTGCCTGGAGTCTTTCCAAGTGAAATGGATAGTTTTGAAGGGGTACCTCAGTCACCGATTGTTTTTTTATTCATTTGGACTGAGACAGAGCCAAATGGACGGTGAAAAGAGAGAAAGATGTGCAGTGTGATTTGCGGCTCCTCTGCGATGTTTCTCTAATGAATGATGCACCGCATTGTGTTCTGCTCATGCAACCATTTCATCGCGACCCCCATTTTCCCCTGCTCATCGCCATAAGAAATCTATAAGAGCATTCTCTAACGGCGACAAGCAATGCCGCAAGTATTTTCCAGACAAATCTTGTTTGGTACACGCCATTTTCTCTTCACTCGTGTTTACTCAACGTTTCAGAGAGAAGAACTCAACGAAACGATAGAATCGAAAGGTTCTCTGAACAAGACAATTTTTGGTGAGTTTTTTCTGCTTTTGCCAGATAACTTTGATTTTACACTGAACCTGTGCCTGTATTTGAAACTGAGTCCTTTTTGTCTTTAACACTATATTGGATATGCTGACCAGCTCAATAAGTAATGGTCCACCGTGGAGCTCTTTGTTTTTCAATGATGTTGTATTGAACAGTTCTTCCAGTTCTCTCCGTGATGATCTAGAAAATTAGAGACAGGCTTTAGAGCATAGTCAATGTCAAAGTTTCTTCCCTCGCCATTTTTGGTGAATAGGTTGCCGCCCATCTCCGTTTCATTAGCCTATGGGAGGATCTCCCCTACAGAAAAAAGGTCGCTTCAAGTACCCCAGTTTCACCATCCGTATGAAGGACATAGCGGAGACTGTTCATCGAAACATGTGACTCCAAGTAGGAAAAAACAAGATGACAGAAGAAAAAGCTTCTACTCCTACCAGATGAAGCTTCAATTGATTGACAGAATTAAGCTGTTGTTAGTTTGAGTAGTAGGTGGATGACCATTGATTGAAGTGTGTGACCAAGACCCTCGTGTCGGCGGTTAATCCCTGTGTGGAATGGAAGATTCGTTTCAACACAGAAGAGAGCCGTCGCGTCTCTCGGGACGAGTCTGACTAGCTTTTAAAGGTGTTTTTAAATTGTAAACTCTCTTCTTTCAGATCTGAATGCGAAACTAGAGGCGAAGAATGTTGACATCTCGTCCATCCAGGGTTCGGTCGACAATCTGAAAGTTGAAAATCAAGGTGTGTACCTTACCGAGCAAGACGCTGTACTTCCTTTTACCTTTCTGATCGACTGCTTCTGCAGGCTTCCCTTTCAAACTGAAGTCGCCTTAATGGTCTATCAAGTATCAAGGCCGCATCTTCATTTCATTTGGCTTGGGGTTTGCATGGTCGGATGTCATTCCTGCCACCAACTTATTGTGGTCTCGTTTTAGGACGAGTAGTGTAGTGGTTAAGCATGCGGACTCATGACCTAGGGTTTGCGAATTCGAACCCTCCACGTGTCTCAATTAAAACGCCATTGGTGAGGAAAGCAACGATACACTACCTCATGATATCCACTTCCTTAGAAGGAACTAATAGTCCTGTCTCTGGTTTCTGTTACGCTCAAAATCGAGTATGCAACACAGAGGTTATAGGATACGCTGATCCTTGTCTACACCGGGAACATGAGCGGTGTTAATCTTTCTAATCATTACGCACAATCTAGGCTGGGATGTTGTTGATATATTTTAAAGTAGCAATTCACGGATTTGCGCTAGTCCCTTGCATTTGTTGACGTTTTCCTTCTATGTTCTAGATCTTCGATCGAAGCTCAAAGCAGCCGAGTCAAAAGTTGACAACCTACACAACGAGAATGAGAAACTGGTAAGATCAGAGAGCATTTTTCGTTTCATCATTTCTGCAATCGATTTTCGTTAGATGCATCTTAATAGAGACTGCTCATCGAGTTACATCGAAATGTCTGAAGATGGGGTTAGTTTCTTCTCGTCTTGCGTGGATTTGTGATAGTATCCAGCCATGTAAACGACATTTCAAATGCTAGCTCTTAATGATGTGTGTGAATGTATTTTGCCTTGGTCAAACGTGGTAATGGGCAAAAGTTCTTCTGCTCCACTTTTTCTAAACGACAATAATGATAATTGTAATTATTTTGAGAACGGTCATTAATAGCCCCACAAGACATGGTTATTTTCTTCCAAATGCTAAAGAAAATGTTGCCTTTAATATAAAAAGGATTGCTTTTCACTAAAGACGTCAGCTCCTCTTTAATCTTTTCTCTTTTTGCTTGTGCCGCTTTGCCCTTTTACTGCTTGTGCATGTCTTCCTTAGTGTCATCCATCCCACTTCTCCTTAGACATCCCCTTCCATGCTTCCCGTCTTCTGATATAGAAGCACCACCCGGAGCCATGTAATTCCTTTCCTCACCCTTCTCTACCACTAGCTCTTTGCCAGGTATTCATTTTTTTACTGGGCGAGCAGACAGAGAGCATCCAGAAATAGAGATTAATGTAGCTTCAACCGCTGGCCTTCAGCGCAGAAGGCACGTGCACTAACCAATGCACCAACAACCCCTACCATAGTAAGAATGATCAGTCGAGGCCTAATTTTAGAAGGTATGTCTCATTTTCCAAGTGCGAAAAGATAGGGTATTGTTCTAGTTGCAAGGCTGAAGATGGAGTTATTGTAAGTCCATTCAGGGGCAGATATCCATCAAGTGTCTATGAGCGAGATTCGTATTCGCAATGTCTACGGGTATGCCATGAAGCAGTGAAGTTTGAACAGAGCTTAGGGGCGAAGCTTCAAATGGAGCTTATTAAGATTGTTAAGGGTAGAGCTTTGACTGCTACATCCTTGCTCGACTTTGCGACGGTGCTCTAACTCCAGCTGTTCACAAATTGCAGTTTACTGAAGCGTTTTAACTCTATCAACAGCCAATGCATTTTGCAGCTGATGAACTTTTTCTCGTTCATTAGTGCATTTTTGAGAGTTAATCAGCACCTTTTTTGTATGTAGGAAGCCCAAGTCTCACAGCTGACCAAGTGCACCGGCGATACATCATCACAAGTGAATTATCTGAATGGAGAACTGCATGAACTCAAACAGTATGTTATTTGCCAATGCATTCGTGCAAAAACCTTTATCGTTAGTTGTCACCAGCAAACCCAAGAATGTATGTCTGAAGTAACAGACACGGTTTTCAAGAAGTAGGAAGTTTGAATTGCCACACCTTTTGGGAATCGCAGCCTAATGATGAATGGAAAATGGGGGCCGCTCAGGCAATTAAAGGGATATGAGAAGCTCGTCCTGAACTGGTTAGAAAAAACATTTTTTCCCATTTTAGAAAACACTCAGCTCTCACAGATGAAAATTCTCAGCTCACCATCCAACTCGAAAATCTGCGCGAAAACTCGCAAACGGACAAGGTAATAGTAAGAATCATCACAATAATAGCAGCAATGATTATGATAGTTGTAGCAATCATAATTTTTTTTCAAACCGTAACTTTTTATTGTACATTTTAAATGATACAAACACAAATCTCGGTGAAAAGTTAACTTGTATTTGACTGACTTGCAAATGATAATGATGACGATAATGATTATTATGATAATCATAGCAATGATGCTAAAATGCATGAAACTTTATCGTCCCTTGCCCTAGGTTATAGGAAATAGCTTGGCAAGGGATTTAGTCAATAGAAAATTTGCAGCATACACATAAAATAATGATAGTAGTAATTTAGTGTTTATTAAAAGTGATATGAGAAACCTTGTATCTAAAAGTAAAACGAAATTAAGAAATTACTCCCATGTAGAAGGTTCCAGCAAAAAAATAGAGAAGGTAAACTTTTTGATCTTCGTTTTTTAGGAGAATCTCCATAAGAAAATTGAAAGTATCGAAGAAGTTTCAAGGGAGGAGAAAGACGGATTGAAATGCGCTATTTCCACATTGGTAATTTTTTCAAAGTGCTGTCTCGATTTTTCTAAGAAGCACGAGCTTATTTTCATGGTGAAATTTCGTTTTTT